>JAJQKJ010002728.1:0-47770 GCA_029574335.1 Rana kukunoris | reverse complement strand
TTTTTAATCATTTGAGGGGTTAGTGATAGGAGAGTAAGGAGAGTATGGAGCGCTTAAATAAAAAAAGAAATATAAAGTTCAGCTTTGCGCAGAATTGCGTTTTTGGTGTCAAGGGTAGTTAGTAAACTGGGACCGTTTATTTGGTTCCCAGTCTAAAAAACTTTCTCATGCAACGAAAAATGAAATATGGAATTTAATTGTCCAGCAAGTGAATGCTGCAGGGACGTTGCCCGCAGCATTGAGACATGCCGACGTCGACTTAACGACATTAAAGTGCACTTAAAAAAAAAAATGGCATTTATATCAAGACACCAACGTGGCACTGGTGGAGGACCTCCAGCAAATATAACCTTCTCCTGCTACGAAGAGGAGTTGAAGGGGTGCCTCGGGCCGACGTCGTAAGCGGTGTCCCCGGAGAACATGATTCTGATGCTCATAGTAAGTAATTAATTTCTTTTTGTAAATTCAATATTCAAAGTGTAAATTGTTTTTTATAAAGTAATTAAGATTTTTTTATTTTTTTTTGCACAGTTTTAGAAGAACCATCATTTGGCGATCAAAATGTTGCTCAAGATGAAACCATGTTACTTTTTGATGATACTGATGATGGTAAGTTTTTTTTTTTTTTTTTAACCGCTTGTCGCCCACCCACAGATAATTTCCTAGGAGCTGTAGTGCCTGCTGCACTTGCAAATTTGCCCTTAGTTGCATTTGGCAGTGGACCCCCTAAGGATTATTTACACTTAAATTTCGGGGGTGGAAAAAACATGCGTTTGAGTCACGTTTTTATACCCCCAATCCCTACCTCCTTTAGCACAGCATTCAAAGGTGTACACATGCCGTGGCAGTAATTCGGCTACCTGTTACTTTTGGTGGTTGCTTCCGCCTGCCCATCCATTACAACCCTTTTCCAGTAAATGTGTCAACTCTGCAAGTGGATCGCAACTACATGCTTCTGCCAAGTCCAATGGGTTAGAGAAGGTGCTGCCAAACCAACACAATGCTGCCTGCTTTAACCCCTTGTTTGTTGTCAGTGGCGGCTAGTGCTCCAAATTTTTTGGGGAGCGCAAACCAAAAAAAATTAAAAATTGCAGCCTCACTGTGCCCTTCAAATGCAAACCACCGTGCCATCAATACTCACCACTGTGCCATGTTATCAAACGCAGCAGCGACTGTGCCATGCCATCAAACGCAGCCACTGTGCCCCTCAATTGTCACCACTGTGCCAATTGTCACCAAAGTGCCCTTTAATTGTTGCCACTCTGCCCATTGTCACCACTGTGCCCATTGATGCCACTGTGCCCTTGGTCACCACTGTGCCCTTTGTCGCCTCTGTGCCCATTGTGGCCGCTGTGCCCTGTAAAATGCACTTACCTTAATCCTTCCACGTCCCTTAATGTCTTCTCCCACCTTGGTGTCGCTTCAGCCAATCAGGTTACCGATAACCAGAATCTGCGAACCTGATTGGCTGAGACGGCCATCAGTCTAATCCAAGGAACGCACCCCCCGTACGTTCGAGTATTAGAATCCAGGAGACGAGGGCTGTACACGGAAAGCCTATCAGAGCCGCTGGCTCTGATAGGCACTTCGGCACATCCACCCGCTGCCGTCATTCAGGTGGTTGGCACTCAATGTCCGGCCACCTGAATAGACCAGCGGCAGCTGGCAACAATAACATACATTCATGCAATGCATGAATGTATGGTATTACAGTGGCGGTACGGAGCCAGAGGGGGCGGCGCTCCAGCGCCCTCTATGGATGGAATGCCACTGTTTGTTGTACTGCAACAACCGTTTGTACCGCAAAAGGTTTAAATTATGATTAATGTGAACCAATATATGATATATGATTGTTGTGTTTTACAGATAACACGCAAATCACTTTTCAATTGGTAAATGAAGATGATTGTGATGGCATCAATGGTAAGTTTTAAAAAAACAAAGCCGTGCTACAATATGAACATGTTTAAGTGGATTTAAAGGATAGAAATATTTTACATTAAGGGGCCTTTCACACGGGGGCGGATCAGTATTGATCCGCTCCGTATTTCTGTTTGCTCATCAGGGATTCCTCTGTAAAATCCCCGCTGAGCTGTCGGCTGATAGGGCGGCCCACGCACACTGTGCAGGGACCGCCCTGTCTTTCCTCCTCTTTCCCCTATGGCTGGATCGGATGAACATGGACCGTATGTCCGTATTCATCCGATCCGCCAGACGGAAGAAAAAATATGATTTTCCTCCGTCCTAAAAATAAGATCATTGCGTAGGTGGACAATTATGGGTGTCAGCGGATGGTCATCCACTGACACCCGTTATCACATAGGGAACAATGTCTGTCCCGTTTTCATCCGCAACGGATCGATGAAAATGCGGACATACGGTCCATACGTGTGAAAGGGCCCTAAAGCAGAGTTCCAGTCTAAATTTGAGCTTTCCCTTATCTGTCTAACGCCCCCTCCCCCTGCCGGTACCACATTTGGTACCTTTCAAGGGGGAGGGAGGTGAGGTAACCGATTTTGACAGGTACCGTTCCCCAATTTTGAGAGAGCGGGACGCCCCCTTCTCCTGTGTTAGCCCCTGGACCAATCTGAAAGCAGAGTGCCCATGTGCAGTAGGGGACCGGCTGTGAAGCCGAAAGGCTTCACTGCCTGTTTCCCTTAACAGGAAAGGTGACAGCCAAACACGTCAGATGATCCAAAGATTGGCTGTGGTGCCAACATTACGGGCTCCCAGGACAGGTAAGTGTCCATATATTTAAAGTCATTAGCTGCAGTATTTGTTCCAGCTGACTGTAAATGTTTCATGGGGAGGCTGTACCTCCTCTTTTATCGATTCCTTCCATTGAGGTGAAACATTTTTAGACATCAGCAGCCCCCAATCCCCCATCACCTGTGTACGCTGTGCAGTGCACGTCTGCAGGTCTTGTCTCCCCTCATTTCCCAGATTTGCTGGCTATGCTGGGGTACAGTGAGCCATCGGCACCCACTGCTGTCAATCAAAGCCTACCACAATAAAGTGGTGGCGGTGCAAAATCTACTGTCTGTGTGTTGAATTTAGCAGCAGGGCTTGGGAACAAGCACTCACAAGTGATCCCATGGGAAACGGCTTTCAATTGAGTAACTGGACATACAAGAGGGGCCAGGAGCAACGGTTTTGGTGGGTGTGACTAAGAAACATAGGCGTGCGCAGCCTATTGCTTTAGGGTGTGCACCCCAAACCTCTAAAGCACACGCGCATATATATATATATCTAAGTGCGCTGAGGACAGAGAGGGATGCCAGGGACAGACAGGGACTTAGTGCGATGAGGACAGAGAGGGACGCTGGGGACAGACAGAGAGGGATGCAGTGCGATGCGGACAGAGAGGGATGATGAGGACAGACAGAGATACGCAGTGCGATGAGGACAGAGAGGGATGCTGGGGACATACAGAGAGACGCAGTGCGATAAGGTTAGAGAGGGATGCTGGGGACAGACAGAGGGACGCATGGAGATGAGGACAGAGAGTGTTGCTGGTGACAGACAGAGGGATGTAGGACGATGAGGACAGAGGGTGATGCAAAGGACACAGAGGGGTGCAAGAGAGGGACACTGGGGACAGACAGAGAGGGACACAGTGAGATGAGGACAGAAAGGGACGCTAGGGACAGACAGAGAGAGATAGTGGGGGGGACATTGTGGTGGGGGGACATTATGATGGGGTTACACTGTGGTGGGGGGACACTGTGGTGGAGGGACACTGTGGTGGGGGGACACTGTGGTGAGGGACACTGTGGTGGGGGGCTCATGAGAATATTATGGGGGCTCCTGCATCTGTACTGGCTCCCCCCTTCCCATGGTGTCTCTAAATAGACTCACCCGTCACTGTAATTAAGACTTCACCCTCCACTCTTCTCATCTGTCAGAGTACTTGTGTTCTGCTGGCCACTGCCTGGGGTTCCCGTCATTATCCTCTCCACCTCGTTTCTTCATAGACCTCTGGGCAGGAAGAAGACCCAGTGTTGATGCCGCGCGAAGGAGGGTAGGTGGAGCATTAAGCTCTGCCTCATTCAGTTAATGTGCACCCGATCTGGCCAGTAATCAGCTGACTTATGGACAGTTGCTTACCTTCCCCCTGCCAAGGTCGCCCAATAATATTAGGCAAATGCCACGCTATAGCAGCCGGCCGTCGGGACCCTGGATTTATGTGGGAGGCGGCCGTGGGACGACGAGTGGGGGGAGGTCTGTGGGTGGGCAGCACATTAGGGTGTGCCCAGGCACAACCGGCACACCCTGTGCACCGCGCCTAATGCTAATAATAGGTTGTTCACAGCCTCTCTGTGCAGTTCCGTTGTACAAAGCAGTAAGCAGAAAGATGCTTGTTTATTTCGAAACAAAATGTCAGCTTTACAATATCTTGTTGTTGATTGTATTTTCTTCTCTTGGTAGTTACTGTTGAAACTCAAATTATGGATGAACCTCAAGCGGGACCGTCAAATATGGGTAACTAGATATTAATTAAATAAAAGCATAACACAATGTATGCTATTAGGCTAATGTTTTAAAAAAAATATTCCTTTTTTTCAGAACCTCCAGAAGTTTGTGAAGAACATCCCAGAGATTGCCATGGCGAGACAGATTTAGCAAGCATTAGTAAGCCTAAAAACCTTTATAATACTGATATTAATATACATTTTTATTGTAGACTAATACATTTCTTAAATTGTATTTATATTATGTTACAGATAATCAGGATGGTGGGCATCAGGCATCAGATAATCCAATTGCAGCACCAGGTCCCATACGGTCCCAAGAGGGAGAAGGAGAAGAGAGCTCTTGGCCCAAAGAACAGAGCAAGCCAACAACGCATCCTTGCTTTGGCTGAAACTCTTAACTCCATGATAGGGAATATAAGAAGAGACAGCAGCAGCAAGATGTGGTCAATGAAAGCATAGCAGAACCTATCGCAATGCCCTTTTAAATGAATTAAGACGACATAATGAGGCTTGCTGAATCGCAGCAAAATCTTCTAAAAGAGATGGTGGACGAACAAAAAAAAATGTCCTCTGCCCTTTTTTTTCTGGTAGGTTCAGTTTCCCAACAGTTGGGCCCTACTGACCAATCCCAAAATCCTTTAAAAAAAAAAATATGTTATGGCTCGTAAACACAACCGGTTTTCCAGGCAAGAAAACTGCTAGGAGGAGAGCTTTTTGCTGTGAAAACCGGGTGTGTGAATGCTCCCTCGCCGTGAAAAGTGACGGGAATCCCAGCAGAAAAATAGAGACCATTCTCTCTATTTTCCATTTGTGATTCCCGGCAGTTTTGTAGGTAAGATTTACTTAAGTTGACATGGGAAATCACTGCGAGGCAGTGTGGAAGGAGCATAAGCCCTGTACACACTGCCAAAGCTATCCCCGCACTTTTCCACGTTGGACTTTATATCGCCGGGAATCCCGACCGGAGGTACAGGGCTTGATTGTTTTTCAAAGTTTGCACTAAAGTTTCAATAAATTTGCACTATTGTTTATAGTAAATTTTTTATTCTCAAATAAAATTATTTGAAGTGAATCATTTTTGTTTTGTTTTTTCTCATCAAAATCAAAATTATGTTTATTTTAAAGACATAACAAATTATTTTAACTTTTAAAAAATCAGCAAACATTTTGTACAATTCTATCGGGAGGCCTTCGGGCCCAGGGGTCTTGCCAGACTATATGTCGTTACCCGACTTTGATATTTACTCCACCGTGATCGGTGCGTCTAATTTATTCGGAGCAACCGGGTAGCGCATAGGTTTTTCCAGGGGCCAGCAGTTAGTGCTACCAATTAGGGTGAAAAGACAGTACAATGTGTAAACTGTAAAAGCAACTCTCAGTTCCATTATGGTGGCAGGGAATCGAGCCACCGTGAGCCTTCCCTTTGAGATGTGAAGAATTGGTCTATAAAGCGTGCCAGGAACAAAATGTTGTGTACGATGTTGCGAGCCCTCATGGCTGCCTTCACTTGGTCGAATGAGCTTCTGAGTCCCCACCAAGTAGTCCAGTAAGCTCAACAGAATTTTTCTCAAAAATCAGAGGTCGCTAATCAATCTAGAGCCACTGATGGTCCACAAAAGTAAAGCAAGGGGAGGATGAGAGGTCCAGGGGTGCTCCATGGGGTCCGGGCCTAGGTGGAAATCGATGCAAAGAAATGGGCATCAGGCAGCAAAGCCCAGTAGGTGCAGGCAGTAAAGGGCCCTCCTTCTCGCTGTGGATGATGTGCCTGGGGTTTTGATGTTGCCATCTTCCTCAACTGCTCTGCATCTGAAAATGAAAGAATATAATTTAGTACATATTAACATTTATGTAAACTATTTTATTTTAAATATTACATTTACACTATTCTGCATATTGAAATATCATTGGAATATATCATCTGTTGACCACAAGCTCCATGGTCAAGACATGAATGTTGACATGACAATTCATTGCTTATTAATTGTCAAGTGAGGAGGCTAATTACAGCTGCTGATCTAGCCACTGGATGGACACAAAACCTTTTTTTGGTGATCCATACAGAGGCTATACAGCAGGGGTGTCCAAAAATGGAATTCCAAGTAAATTCCATCAGAGTAAAAGATAATATCTTCTCTATCTAAACTCCGTCTTAATTTCCAATGACATTTTGGCCGTGTGTACATGCAATAAGTGTGTTCGTCCAAACATTAATACACTGGCCAACAAGAATTTTATTGCCTTTGTGGCTATGTGTGGTCAAGAGGGGCAGGGCTGGACTGGTACAACAATTTAATTGTTCACACTTCAATTCAATAAAAATGCCCACCAAAAGGCCCCTACATCCATTATTGTATATCATGCGAGGTTGAGAGAGAGAGGGGAATGAGAGCGAGAGAGAGAGGGAGGGTTGAGGGAAAGGGGGTGGTGAGTGATAGAGGGGGGTGAGTGTAAGAAAAGGAGAGTGAGTGTAAAAGAGAGGGGGTGAGTGTAGGACCCCTTTTTACACCAAGGCATTTTTTAAGGCGCTTTTGTGCTAAAAATAGCACCTGTAAAGCAACAGAAAAACGCCTCTGCTGCAGTCCGAGTGTGAAAGGCCAAATGCTTTCACACTGGGGCGCTACCAGGGCTAGCAGACAGAAGGGGGGGGTCTAAGCGGCAGAGGGGTCTGAGAGAGTGTCCTTTTAAAAAAACGGCCAACTGAGCCATCGGCCCACCGGGAAACTCCCTGTAGTCCCTATGGCCAGTCCATCCCTGGTCAAGAGATGAGCTTGGGTTGGTTAGTTGGATATACCGTATTTATAGACAAACTTTAAGGAAAAAAAAATACATTTAAATAAGAAATGAGAATAAAAGTAAGGGCCAGTGCCTATCAATGCAGCCTAATCAGTGCCCATCAGCAGCCTTGGAGGGGACAGGGAGGGCGAGGGACAAGTGGAGACACAAACCAGTGAATACCCTGTTTACTCGGAGTCCTCTATAATACAAAGTCCTGCCTCCTATGATAGACAGAACAGTCATTTATTGGCAGGGCAGGAAACGGGACTTCCTAATTTAGACACAGCAGAGTAAACGGGACATTATCCTGTATGTAACCTGGCGGCACTCGTCCTAATCCCTCCCTGACCCCTTCTAGCACAGATAAATACAGTATAAATATATTGTGTCCCGGGGGCCCTCTAAAGATATATATATATCCAAATTACTTGGGGGCCTATTATACCAGAATTCAGGGACACAATTGGCCCGCAGGACAGACATTTGACTTAACTGCTATAGAGGGACTGTGACGTGACCTGATATCAATCTGTAGACTGATCCTGCAAGTGATTCATAATCACATTAGCGCAAAAGTATAGCGCTCAGGTGAGCCAAAAAAGAAGTATGACCTAAAAGGATTGGTCATTCTTTCTCTTTAAATGGAGATTTTTTTATTTTTTAAACTAAATCTAAATTATAATTTTCCCCACCGATTGCACCTATAGCAAGTCACTTGCTATGGGGTCACTGATGTGTGCTTGCTCCCGAGCCAGCTCTGTGTGTTTATTGACACAAGAGAGCGAATAAACCCTGCCCCCTGCTACATCCTCATGTAAAAAATAAATAAACAAATCAATGTAAATATTACTTACATTTGAAATGCCAGGGGTCGACTTCAACAGGATAGGATCACAGATGGTAAACTAATTAGTCGTGCTTCTTTGTAGATTCTACAAAACATAACATTAAATTATGATAAAATAGCAGATCAAATTACAACGACATATACATAATAATTTCCATGAAAATGATTATATAATTACCCTGAAATAGTTCTGAATGAGCCTCTGACGGACATTGTTCCCTAGGTCTGAGGAATCTTCAGAGGCAGCCGGGAGTGCCGGTATTTCTGGTGGCAGATCATCATCGATGTGCAAGTCTACATTGTTTGCCAGAGCAATATTGTGTAGAATTGCACATACAATAATAATATCTGACACCAGTTCCGGAGAGTGCTGTAAAAAGCCGCCAGTTTTCGATAGGCATCGGAATGTGGATTTCCACATTCCAAATGTCCTCTCGATAACTGAACGGGTACTGATATGTGCACTATTGTATCTAACCTCGGCCGCAGTCTGAGGATTCGACAGAGGCGTTAGCAACCAAGATCGACATCCATATCCTGCGTCTCCTAGAAAAAGAAACAAAAATACCATAAGTATTTTTGAATAATTAATTTACATAAATAATAAATAAATTAAAATTTGCTTACCCACCAGCCAGCCCTCTGGCATTTGTCCTCTTTCGAATCGTTCAAAGAGAGCTGACTGCCGCAGGATATGGCTGTCGTGGCAACTTCCGGGAAACCCAGATCTGATACTCATAATGCGCTGGTGGGAGTCCACCACAACTTGCACATTTAACGAGTGGTAGCTTTTCCTGTTCCTGAACTGCTCCTCCCGATCATGTGGTGGTATCAGCGGAATATGAGTACCGTCTATGGCTCCCAGGCAATTTGGCATCCCTCCTTGTCGGAAAAATCCAACCTTCACCTCTTGCCACTCTTCATCGGTTCTAGGGAAATGGATGTACCTATCCATATGTCTCTTGATAGCTTTCAGAACCGGTTTCAGGAATCTAGAAAGACTGGGACGACTAATTCCAATGATCCGAGCACATGACGGCTGAAAATTACCTGTAGCTAAATAATTTAGGACAGCCAATAGCCTGACAATGGCAGGGATTGCATGGGTTCTCCTCGTCAGGGGTTCAATTTCATCTGATATGAGGTGGTAAACCTCCATGACCCCCTGACGGTTCAGCCGAAACAAAATGTCCTCAACATCATTGTCAGACAGCTCCTCCAAAACTGTGCGTCTCCGGAACACACGAGGCTGTCTGAGCCTAACATTTGTGATCCTATCCTGTGCGATGCGAACAGCTGCTGCTGCGACAGCTGTTACGGCTAACAGTAGGATGGTCTCATCAATATCCATGACTACTGCCTGAAATAAACAATAATAATAATTTATATATAAGATTTAAAAATGTAGGCTAATTTTGCTATCATGACTATAATATATATATATATTTGTGTGTGTGTGCATATCTTTTTATACTTAAATCGCAGTACATCAAGATATAAATATATATGCGCAGGTCTCCATCCTCAAAAAATCATCTGTGTGGCCTCAAAAGCTGCTGGTGGTAGAAAAACAGGAGGCAAGCCTGTGTTGCTGCAGGGGAAAGGGGCACACAGGAGAGCCAAGAAAGCAGTGGGATGAAGGGCAGATAATAGAACTGATTGATTTCCCTATACACACCAGTGGCGGTGCGTCCATAGAGGGCACAGGAGTGCTGCCCCCTCTTGCTCCTGCACCGTCCACTGAATAAAATACATAGATTCATGCATTGCATGAATCCATGTATTGTCGCAGTCGCCCACTATTCAGCTGGCCGGCTCCCTGGTGAGCACCGGCCATCTGTATAACGACAGCTGATTGACTTTGTAAGTGCCTATCAGAGCTGTAATCGGCTTCCGAATAGTTAACCAGGGCACACACGGGGTGTGCGTTCCCTGGTTAACACTGACAGGCATCTCAGCCAATCCGGTTCACCTGTTCTGTTACCGGTAACCGGATTGGCTGAAGCATCAACGAGGGCAAGAGAAAACATCAAGGGACGGTGGAAGAAGGATGGGTGACCCCAGAAAGGTAAGTGCCGGGCGGAGGAGTGGGAAGGGTGAAATCTGGCATCATTTGACAGGGCACAGTGGCGACAATTGATGGCCACAGTGATGACAATTGATGGGCACAGTGGCGACAATTGATGGCACAGTGGGTGCGTTTGGCATGGGACAGTGGTGACAATGGATGGGCACTGCGGCGATAAATGATGCAACAGTGGCTGTGTTTGGTGGCATGGCACAGTGGTGACAATTGATGTGCACCATGGCGATAAATGATGGCACAGTGGCTGCCTTTGATGGCGTGGCACAGTGGCTGCATTTCATGGCATGGCACAGAGGCGACAATTGATGGGCACTGCGGCGATAAATGATGCAACAGTGGCTGTGTTTGGTGGCATGGCACAGTGGTGACAATTGATGTGCACCATGGCGATAAATGATGGCACAGTGGCTGCCTTTGATGGCATGGCACAGTGGCTGCATTTGATGGCATGGCACAGAGGCGACAATTGATGGAACAGTGGGTGCGTTTGGCATGGCACAGTGGTGAAAATGAATGGCGACAATTGATGGCACAGTGGCTGCGTTTGATAGCATGACACAGTGGTGACAATTGATGGGCACTGTGGTGAGAAATGATGCAACAGTGGCTGTGTTTGGTGGCATGGCACAGTGGTGACAATTGATGTGCACCATGGCGATAAATGATGGCACAGTGGCTGCCTTTGATGGTGTGGCACAGTGGCTGCATTTGATGGCATGGCACAGAGGCGACAATTGATGGAACAGTGGGTGCGTTTGGCATGGCACAGTGGTGAAAATGAATGGCGACAATTGATGGCACAGTGGCTGCGTTTGATAGCATGACACAGTGGTGACAATTGATGGGCACTGTGGTGAGAAATGATGCAACAGTGGCTGTGTTTGGTGGCATGGCACAGTGGTGACAATTGATGTGCACCATGGCGATAAATGATGGCACAGTGGCTGCCTTTGATGGCATGGCACAGTGGCTGCATTTAATGGCATGGCACAGTGGCTGCATTTGATGGCATGGCAAAGTGGCGACAATTGATGGCACAGTGGCGACAATTGATGGCACAGTAGCGACAGTTGATGGCATGACACAGTGGCGACAATTGATGGGCACCGTGGTGATAAATGATGGCACAGTGGCTGCATTTGATGGCAAGGCACAGTGGCGACAATTGATGGCACAGTGGCAACAATTGATGGCACAATAGCGGCAATTGATGGCATGAAACAGTGGTGACAATTGATGGCACAGTGGCTGTGTTTGATGGGCACAGTGGCTGCGATCTATCTAATTTTTTTGGGGGGGGGGCACAAATACACATAAAAAAAAAAAATTGCAGCCTCACTGTTCATGCGTGAGGCTGCAATTTTTCATTGTTCTTTGTTTGCTAACACCCCCCTCCCACACACACAAACAAAAAAAATTGTTGAGCACCAGCCGCCACTGACACACACACACTCATATATGTATGTGCGTGAGGCTGCAATTTTTTTTGGGTTGGTTGCTTGCGTGCACCCCCCCCCCCCCCACAAAAAAAAAAAGGGGAGCTCCAGCCGCCACTGATATAGCTGTATGTGTATGTATATTTGTATGTATGTATTTATGTGTGTGTGTGTATATATATATTATATATATGTAATATATATATATATATATATATATATATATATATATATATATATATATATATATATACACAGACACATATATATATATATATATATACATACACATACACAGCTATGCACACACACAAATATAATATATAACTATGGTGTCCGTTTATGAAGCAGTGAACAGCGGTGATCCCAGGGATCACCACTGATCACAGCCCATAAACAGTTTATGAAACAGAGATAATCGGGGGGAGAAGTGTTTGAATTTGTTCTCCCGCCAATTATCTCTACACACAGTGAAGTCTCATAGACTGATACAGAAACGGCCAGTTTATGAAGCTGTGATCTGAGAGCTTCACTGGTGATCTGTGTCAGAATTCACATGCCCCGATTCACCATCTCAGAGGTGGTGAAGGGGGAGTGAAGAGGGAATCCCGGGGGTTCTGAGGAGGAAGGAGGAAGATTTTTAACTTCCTTCTACCTCGTTCTGACCCCCCAACACTGTAACCATGTCCCCCTGTAATTTTTATGTGTATACATATATATACATACATATATATAATGTGTACATGTTCATATATATAATGTGTGTGCATATACATGTATATATATAGTGTGTGTGTGTATACATATATATATTATGTAGGGGGACTCGTTATTTTAAATGCAATAACCACGCCGTCTGTCAGTGTACTGAGCGGTGATAATTTATCACTGCTCAATAAACTGACATCTCCGTATTTCTGTGAATTTCTGGTACTGTAATCTCGTGAAGTCTCACGAGATTCCAGTATCAGGGGCCGTTCTCCACTGTTTGAAGCGTTGGAAGATCACTTCACTCCTCCAAGGGTGAAGCGATCTTCTCCACTTCATAAACCGGCACACAGAGGAGAAAAATCTCCTCCGTGAATGCCGGAGAACGAAGCAGTGAATAGATTTCACTGCTTCATAAAAGGACACCATATGTCTAACCTCCTGTATGTCTAACCTCCTGTACAGCTCGTGTGGGTGCTCGTGAAACACGGGGGGAGATGTTATTCTTTTTTGGCGGCAAGGTGGATGGAGGGAGGAGTCAATAAATTTCCTATTTCCCCCAGAATTCTAGTGTGAATTCTCTTCTCCCTTCCCAGTTCACCAGCTCTGGGCTGGTGAATCGGAGAGTGTGAATTTGAGCACAGATCGCCAGTGAAGTGCTTACATCGGCACTTCATAAACTGGCCGTTTCTGTGCTCATCAATACAGCTTCACTTCACACTGTGAAGCTCAACGGAGAACATGTTCTCCGTTGATCTTCACACGTTGATAAACCGCTAATGTTCAGAGATGAGCTGCGATCCCCGGGATCACAGTTCATCACTGTTTCATAAACGGACACCTGTGTAATAATGAGGACATCTGGTGGTCGGTGATGGGATCGCAGGCTGTGTAATAATGAGGACATCTGGTGGTCGGTGATGGGATCGCAGGGTGTGTAATAATGAGGACATCCGGTGGTCGGTGATGGGATCGCAGGGTGTGTAATAATGAGGACATCCGGTGGTCGGTGATGGGATCGCAGGCTGTGTAATAATGAGGACACCCGGTGGTCGGTGATGGGATCGCAGGGTGTGTAATAATAAGGACATCCGGTGGTCGGTGATGGGATCGCAGGGTGTGTAATAATGAGGACATCCGGTGGTCGGTGATGGGATCGCAGGGTGTGTAATAATGAGGACATCCGGTGGTCGGTGATGGGATCGCAGGCTGTGTAATAATGAGGACAGGGTGTGTAATAATGAGGACCCGGTGGTCGGTGATGGGATCGCAGGGTGTGTAATAATGAGGAATCCGGTGGTCGGTGATGGGATCGCAGGGTGTGTAATAATGAGGACATCCGGTGGTCGGTGATGGGATCGCAGGGTGTGTAATAATGAGGACATCCGGTGGGTCGGTGATGGGATCGCAGGGTGTGTAATAATGAGGACATCCGGTGGTCGGTGATGGGATCGCAGGCTGTGTAATAATGAGGACATCCGGTGGTCGGTGATGGGATCGCAGGGTGTGTAATAATGAGGACATCCGGTGGTCGGTGATGGGATCGCTCGCAGGGTGTGTAATAATGAGGACATCCGGTGGTCGGTGATGGGATCGCAGGCTGTGTAATAATGAGGACACCCGGTGGTCGGTGATGGGATCGCAGGGTGTGTAATAATGAGGACATCCGGTGGTCGGTGATGGGATCGCAGGCTGTGTAATAATGAGGACATCCGGTGGTCGGTGATGGGATTGCAGGGTGTGTAATAATGAGGACATCTGGTGGTCGATGATGGGATCGCAGGGTGTGTAATAATGAGGACATCCGGTGGTCGGTGATGGGATCGCAGGGTGTGTAATAATGAGGACACCCGGTGGTCGGTGATGGGATTGCAGGCTGTGTAATAATGAGGACATCTGGTGGTCGGTGATGGGATTGCAGGCTGTGTAATAATGAGGACACCCGGTGGTCGGTGATGGGATCGCAGGTGGTCGGTGATGGGATCGCAGGGTGTGTAATAATGAGGACATCCGGTGGTCGGTGATGGGATCGCAGGGTGTGTAATAATGAGGACACCCGGTGGTCGGTGATGGGATCGCAGGGTGTGTAATAATGAGGACACCCGGTGGTCGGTGATGGGATCGCAGGGTGTGTAATAATGAGGACACCCGGTGGTCGGTGATGGGATTGCAGGCTGTGTAATAATGAGGACATCTGGTGGTCGGTGATGGGATTGCAGGCTGTGTAATAATGAGGACACCCGGTGGTCGGTGATGGGATCGCAGGTGGTCGGTGATGGGATCGCAGGGTGTGTAATAATGAGGACATCCGGTGGTCGATGATGGGATCGCTCGCAGGCTGTGTAATAATCCGGTGGTCGGTGAGGACAGGGTGTGTAATAATCCGGTGATGGTGGTCGGTGATGGGATCGCAGGGTGTGTAATAATGAGGACACCGGTGGATCTCGGTGATGGGATCGCGGTGATGTGGATGGAGGGTGTGTAATAATGAGGACATCCGGTGATGGGAGATGAGTGTGTAATATGAGGTCGGGTCGGTGATGGGATCGCAGGGTGTGTAATAATGAGGACATCCGGTGGTCGGTGATGGGATCGCAGGGTGTGTAATAATGAGGACATCCGGTGGTCGGTGATGGGATCGCAGGGTGTGTAATAATGAGGACATCCGGTTGGTCGGTGATGGGATCGCAGGGTGTGTAATAATGAGGACATCCGGTGGTTGGTGATGGGATCGCAGGCTGTGTAATAATGAGGACATCCGGTGGTCGGTGATGGGATCGCAGGCTGTGTAATAATGAGGACATCCGGTGGTCGGTGATGGGATCGCAGGCTGTGTAATAATGAGGACATCCGGTGGTCGGTGATGGGATCGCAGGGTGTGTAATAATGAGGACATCCGGTGGTCGGTGATGGGATCGCTCGCAGGCTGTGTAATAATGAGGACATCCGGTGGTCGGTGATGGGATCGCAGGGTGTGTAATAATGAGGACACCCGGTGGTCGGTGATGGGATCGCAGGGTGTGTAATAATGAGGACATCCGGTGGTCGGTGATGGGATCGCAGGGTGTGTAATAATGAGGACATCCGGTGGTCGGTGATGGGATCGCAGGCTGTGTAATAATGAGGACATCCGGTGGTCGGTGATGGGATCGCAGGGTGTGTAATAATGAGGACATCTGGTGGTCGGTGATGGGATCGCAGGGTGTGTAATAATGAGGACACCCGGTGGTCGGTGATGGGATCGCAGGCTGTGTAATAATGAGGACATCTGGTGGTCGGTGATGGGATCGCAGGGTGTGTAATAATGAGGACATCTGGTGGTCGGTGATGGATCGCAGGTGTGTAATAATGAGGACATCTGGTGGTCGGTGATGGGATCGCAGGCTGTGTAATAATGAGGACATCCGGTGGTCGGTGATGGGATCGCAGGTGTGTAATAATGAGGACATCCGGTGGTCGGTGATGGGATCGCAGGGTGTGTAATAATGAGGACATCCGGTGGTCGGTGATGGGATCGCAGGGTGTGTAATAATGAGGACATCCGGTGGTCGGTGATGGGATCGCAGGGTGTGTAATAATGAGGACATCCGGTGGTCGGTGATGGGATCGCAGGGTGTGTAATAATGAGGACACCCGGTGGTCGGTGATGGGATCGCAGGGTGTGTAATAATGAGGACATCCGGTGGTCGGTGATGGGATCGCAGGCTGTGTAATAATGAGGACATCCGGTGGTCGGTGATGGGATCGCAGGGTGTGTAATAATGAGGACACCCGGTGGTCGGTGATGGGATCGCAGGGTGTGTAATAATGAGGACATCCGGTGGTCGGTGATGGGATCGCAGGCTGTGTAATAATGAGGACATCCGGTGGTCGGTGATGGGATCGCAGGCTGTGTAATAATGAGGACATCTGGTGGTCGGTGATGGGATCGCAGGCTGTGTAATAATGAGGACATCCGGTGGTCGGTGATGGGATCGCAGGCTGTGTAATAATGAGGACATCTGGTGGTCGGTGATGGGATCGCAGGCTGTGTAATAATGAGGACACCCGGTGGTCGGTGATGGGATCGCAGGCTGTGTAATAATGAGGACATCCGGTGGTCGGTGATGGGATCGCAGGGTGTGTAATAATGAGGACATCCGGTGGTCGGTGATGGGATCGCAGGGTGTGTAATAATGAGGACATCCGGTGGTCGGTGATGGGATCGCAGGCTGTGTAATAATGAGGACATCTGGTGGTCGGTGATGGATCCCTGGTGTCGGGGACCGAAGGGGGGGGGGGGTCGCTCTCGGTGTCTCGGCGGTCGGTGCCGCTCCGGTTCCTCTCCCCCTCGATTTATAATAAAAGTGATTTTCGGAGCGACCCAGATGGGACTCGAACCCACAATCCCCAGCTCCGGAGGCTGATGCCTTATCCATTAGGCCACTGGGTCACTGCATGTCTGCCAGCCCCACACACGTCTCTTACAGCCAGCGAATCAGCGTGCGCTCCGCCCGACCCGCCCACCGCCTCCGCGTCACAGCCAATCACCTCCCGGGAGCACGGAGTCCCGCCCCCCGGAGAGGAGGAGCCGAGGCACGTGAGCGGCCATCTTCTTCCCTCACACCGACAACATGGCTGAGGGGGGAGGGGAGGGGTCTGAGAACCGGACACACCGCATAGCAACCATCCCACATCGCATAGCAACCATCCCACACCGCATAGCAACCATCCCACACCGCATAGCAACCATCCCACCCCCCTACACACCGCATAGCAACCATCCCATCCCCTACACACTGCATAGCAACCATCCCACCCCCCTACACACCGCATAGCAACCATCCCACCCCCCTACACACTGCATAGCAACCATCCCACCCCCCTACACACTGCATAGCAACCATCCCATCCCCCTACACACCGCATAGCAACCATCCCATCCCCTACACACCGCATAGCAACCATCCCATCCCCCTACACACCGCATAGCAACCATCCCACCCCCTACACACCGCATAGCAACCATCCCACCCCCCTACACACCGCATAGCAACCATCCCACCCCCCTACACACTGCATAGCAACCATCCCACCCCCCTACACACTGCATAGCAACCATCCCATCCCCCTACACACCGCATAGCAACCATCCCATCCCCCTACACATCGCATAGCAACCATCCCATCCCCCTACACACCGCATAGCAACCATCCCATCCCCTACACACCGCATAGCAACCATCCCACCCCCTACACACCGCATAGCAACCATCCCATCCCCTACACTCCGCATAGCAACCATCCCATCCCCCTACACACCGCATAGCAACCATCCCATCCCCTACACACCGCATAGCAACCATCCCACCCCCTACACACCGCATAGCAACCATCCCATCCCCCTACACACCGCATAGCAACCATCCCATCCCCTACACACCGCATAGCAACCATCCCATCCCCCTACACACTGCATAGCAACCATCCCACCCCCCTACACACCGCATAGCAACCATCCCATCCCCTACACACCGCATAGCAACCATCCCATCCTCTACACACCACATAGCAACCATCCCATCCCCCTACACACCGCATAGCAACCATCCCATCCCCTACACACTGCATAGCAACCATCCCATCCCCCTACACACCGCATAGCAACCATCCCATCCCCCTACACACTGCATAGCAACCATCCCACCCCCCTACACACTGCATAGCAACCATCCCATCCCCCTACACACCGCATAGCAACCATCCCATCCCCCTACACACCGCATAGCAACCATCCCACCCCCCTACACACCGCATAGCAACCATCCCACCCCCCTACACACCGCATAGCAACCATCCCACCCCCCTACACACCGCATAGCAACCATCCCACCCCCCTACACACCGCATAGCAACCATCCCATCCCCCTACACACCGCATAGCAACCATCCCATCCCCTACACACCGCATAGCAACCATCCCATCCTCTACACACCACATAGCAACCATCCCATCCCCCTACACTCCGCATAGCAACCATCCCATCCCCTACACACTGCATAGCAACCATCCCATCCCCTACACACTGCATAGCAACCATCCCATCCCCTACACACCGCATAGCAACCATCCCACCACCGCATAGCAACCATGCCACCCCCCTACACACCGCATAGCAACCATCCCACCACCGCATAGCAACCATGCCACCCCCCTACACACCGCATAGCAACCATCCCATCCCCCTAAACACCGCATAGCAACCATCCCATCCCCTACACACCGCATAGCAACCATCCCACCACCGCATAGCAACCATGCCACCCCCCTACACACCGCATAGCAACCATCCCACCACCGCATAGCAACCATGCCACCCCCCTACACACCGCATAGCAACCATCCCACCCCCTACACACCGCATAGCAACCATCCCATCCCCCTACACACCGCATAGCAACCATCCCACCCCCTACACACCGCATAGCAACCATCCCACCCCCCTACACACCGCATAGCAACCATCCCACCCCCCTACACACCGCATAGCAACCATCCCACCCCCTACACACCGCATAGCAACCATCCCATTCCCCTACACACCGCATAGCAACCATCCCACCCCCTACACACCGCATAGCAACCATCCCATCCCCCTACACACCGCATAGCAACCATCCCACCCCCCTACACACCGTGTAGCAACCATCCCACCACCGCATAGCAACCATGCCACCCCCGACACCGCATAGCAACCATCCCACCCCCCTACACACCGCATAGCAACCATCCCACCCCCCTACACACCGCATAGCAACCATCCCACCCCCCTACACACCGCATAGCAACCATCCCATCCCCCTACACACCGCATAGCAACCATCCCATCCCCTACACACCGCATAGCAACCATCCCACCCCCCTACACACTGCATAGCAACCATCCCACCCCCCTACACTCCGCATAGCAACCATCCCATCCCCCTACACTCCGCATAGCAACCATCCCACCCCCCTACACACTGCATAGCAACCATCCCACCCCCCTACACTCCGCATAGCAACCATCCCATCCCCCTACACTCCGCATAGCAACCATCCCACCCCCCTACACACTGCATAGCAACCATCCCACCCCCCTACACTCCGCATAGCAACCATCCCATCCCCCTACACTCCGCATAGCAACCATCCCATCCCCCTACACTCCGCATAGCAACCATCCCATCCCCCTACACACCGCATAGCAACCATCCCATCCCCCTACACTCCGCATAGCAACCATCCCATCCCCCTACACTCCGCATAGCAACCATCCCATCCCCTACACATCGCATAGCAACCATTCCATCCCCCTACACACCGCATAGCAACCATCCCATCCCCTACACACCGCATAGCAACCATCCCACCCCCCTACACACCGCATAGCAACCATCCCATCCCCCTTCACTCCGTATAGCAACCATCCCATCCCCCTACACACCGCATAGCAACCATCCCATCCCCCTACACACCGCATAGCAACCATCCCATCCCCCTTCACTCCGTATAGCAACCATCCCATCCCCCTACACACCGCATAGCAACCATCCCATCCCCCTACACTCCGCATAGCAACCATCCCATCCCCTACACACCGCATAGCAACTATCCCATCCCCCTACACTCCGCATAGCAACCATCCCATCCCCCTACACTCCGCATAGCAACCATCCCATCCCCCTACACTCCGCATAGCAACCATCCCATCCCCCTACACTCCGCATAGCAACCATCCCATCCCCCTACACTCCGCATAGCAACCATCCCATCCCCCTACACTCCGCATAGCAACCATCCCATCCCCCTACACTCCGCATAGCAACCATCCCATCCCCCTACACTCCGCATAGCAACCATCCCATCCCCTACACACCGCATAGCAACCATCCCATCCCCCTACACTCCGCATAGCAACCATCCCATCCCCCTACACTCCGCATAGCAACCATCCCACCCCACGTAGCAACCATCCCATCCCCCTGTGCTATGTTCTTTTGGTGGTATTTGATCACCTCTGCGATTTTTATTTTTTGCTCTACAAACAAATTGAGCGACCATTTAACAAAAATTCAAATAAAATACAAAAATTTTTTTCTTTCTGCTATAAAACATCCAATAACATTTCTTAATGAATTTTGGCCACTACGTATTCTTCTACATATTTTTGGTAATCAAAATCCCAACAAAAGAATACTGAATACCAAAATGATACAAACTACGCCATAGATTTATTATTTTTATTAGATTTTATTTTCTAGTAATGGCGGCGATTGGTGTCTTATAGCTGCACTGCGATATTGCGGCGGCCATTCAGACACTAACTGACACTTTTTGGGGACCAGTGACACCAATACAATGATCATTGCTAAAAAATGCACTATCACTGTACCAATGACACTGGCTGGAGAGGGGGAAGACTTTTCAGGAACACTGGATCCACGCCTTCTCTCCTGTCAGAACGGCGATCTGCCTTGTTTACATAGTCAGAGCGCTGTTGCCCATAAGTGCCAGCCACCTGTCAGTGCCCATAAGTGCCGCCTGTTAGTGCCATCTAACAGTGCCAGCCACCTATCAGTGCCCATAACTGCTGCCTATCAGTGCCAACCACCTGTCAGTGCCCATTAGTGCCAGCCACCTGTCAGTGCCCATAACTGCCGCCTATCAGTGGCCATAACTGCTGCCTATCAGTGCCAACCACCTGTCAGTGCCAGCCACCTGTCAGTGCCCATTAGTGCTAGCCACCTGTCTGTGCCCATAACTGCCGCCTATCAGTGGCCATAACTGCTGCCTATCAGTGCCAACTACCTGTCAGTGCCAGCCACCTGTCAGTGCCCATTAGTGCTAGCCACCTGTCTGTGCCCATAACTGCCGCCTATCAGTGCCCATAACTGCTGCCTATCAGTGCCAACCACCTGTCAGTGCCAGCCACCTGTCAGTGCCCATTAGTGCTAGCCACCTGTCAGTGCCCATAACTGCCGCCTATCAGTGCCAACCACCTGTCAGTGCCAGCCACCTGTCAGTGCCCATTAGTGCCAGCCACCTGTCAGTGCCTATAAGTGCCAGCCATCTGTCAGTGCCATCTAACAGTGCCAGCCACCAGTCAGTGCCCATAACTGCCGCCTATCAGTGCCCATAACTGCCGCCTATCAGTGCCAGCCACCTGTCAATGCCCATAAGTGCCGCCTGTCAGTGCTGCCCATCAGTGCCAGCCACCTGTCAGTGCCCATTAGTGCCAGCCATCTGTCAGTGCCATCTAACAGTGCCAGCCACCTGTCAGTGCCCATAACTGCCGCCTATCAGTGCCCATAACTGCCGCCTATCAGTGCCAACCACCGGTCAGTGCCAGCCACCAGTCAGTGCCCATAACTGCCGCCTATCAGTGCCCATAACTGCCGCCTATCAGTGCCAGCCACCTGTTAATGCCCATAAGTGCCGCCTGTCAGTGCTGCCCATCAGTGCCAGCCACCTGTCAGTGCCCATTAGTGCCAGCCATCTGTCAGTGCCATCTAACAGTGCCAGCCACCTGTCAGTGCCCATAACTGCCGCCTATCAGTGCCCATAACTGCCGCCTATCAGTGCCAACCACCGGTCAGTGCCAGCCACCTGTCAGTGCCCATTAGTGCCAGCCACCTATCAGTGCCCATAACTGCCGCCTATCAGTGCCCATAACTGCCGCCTATCAGTGCCAACCACCGGTCAGTGCCAGCCACCTGTCAGTGCCCATTAGTGCCAGCCACCTATCAGTGCCCATAACTGCCGCCTATCAGTGCCCATAACTGCTGCCTGTCAGTGCCAACCACCGGTCAGTGCCAGCCACCTGTCAGTGCCATCTAACAGTGCCAGCCACTTGTCAGTGCCCATAACTGCCGTCTATCAGTGCCCATAACTGCCGCCTATCAGTGCCAACCACCGGTCAGTGCCAGCCACCTGTCAGTGCCCATAAGTGCCAGCCACCTATCAGTGCCCATAACTGCCGCCTATCAGTGCCAGCCACCTGTCAATGCCCATAAGTGCCGCCTGTCAGTGCTGCCCATCAGTGCCAGCCACCTGTCAGTGCCAGTGCTTATGGGTGCCAGCTATCAGTCCCCATCAGTCAAACTGTCACATGACATTAAAAAAAAGTATCGGTATTCGGTATCGGCGAGTACATGAAACAAAGTATCGGCACTTGTACTCGGTCCTAAAAAAGAGGCATCGGGACAACCCTAGTACCTACCGATCGACCCTCGCTGTGTATAATCCCAGAAGGAGCGAGCCGCCGCCGCCAGGGCACATTTACCCGGAAGTGTCAGATCACGCGTATAACAGAGCCGCCGCGCGAATAATCGCGAAGAACCGAAATCGCAATCTTCAAAACAACATTTCACGTTTTCACTAACAAGTGCTGAGAATTCTCACAGCCGGAAAAACAAAATCCGGGCAGCCTGAGAAGTTTTATCACAACAAGAGAATAAGTGGAAACAAAGTATCTCTTCGTTCTTTTATCTAAAGCAAAGATCTCCGGGGTGTAGATGAAGGGAGTTTAACCGTTTAAACACCAATCCTTTTCTGACATTTGTGGCTTACAGCGGAACCTCGGATTGCGAGTAACGCGTTTAACGAGCGTTTTTTCGCAATACGAGCAACTTTTTGACGAGCAGGATTCAAGCCACAGCGGTGTGCAGTACTGCATTCTGCCTAATATATACCCCTCCCCTCCCTAATATATACCCCTCCCCTCCCTAATACACACCCCACCCCTCCCTAATATATACCCCACCCCTCCCTAATATATACCCCTCCCCTCCCTAATATATACCCCACCCCTCCCTAATATATACCCCTCCCCTCCCTAATATATACCCCTCCCCTCCCTAATATATACCCCACCCCTCCCTAATATATACCCCTCCCCTCCCTAATATATACCCCTCCCCTCCCTAATATATACCCCTCCCCTCCCTAATATATACCCCACCCCTCCCTAATATATACCCCTCCCCTCCCTAATATATACCCCACCCCTCCCCTCCCTAATATATACCCCTCCCCTCCCTAATATATACCCCACCCCTCCCCTCCCTAATATATACCCCACCCCTCCCTAATATATACCCCACCCCTCCCTAATATATACCCCTCCCCTCCCTAATACATACCCCACCCCTCCCTAATATATACCCCACCCCTCCCTAATATATACCCCACCCCTCCCTAATATATACCCCTCCCCTCCCTAATATATACCCCACCCCTCCCTAATATATACCCCTCCCCTCCCTAATATATACCCCACCCCTCCCTAATATATACCCCTCCCCTCCCTAATATATACCCCACCCCTCCCTAATATATACCCCACCCCTCCCTAATATATACCCCACCCCTCCCTAATATATACCCCTCCCCTCCCTAATATATACCCCACCCCTCCCTAATATATACCCCTCCCCTCCCTAATATATACCCCACCCCTCCCTAATATACCCCACCCCTCCCTAATATATACCCCTCCCCTCCCTAATACATACCCCACCCCTCCCTAATATATACCCCACCCCTCCCTAATATATACCCCACCCCTCCCTAATATATACCCCTCCCCTCCCTAATATATACCCCACCCCTCCCTAATATACCCCACCCCTCCCTAATATATACCCCACCCCTCCCTAATATATACCCCACCCCTCCCTAATATATACCCCTCCCCTCCCTAATACATACCCCACCCCTCCCTAATATATACCCCTCCCCTCCCTAATATATACCCCACCCCTCCCTAATATACCCCACCCCTCCCTAATATATACCCCACCCCTCCCTAATATATACCCCTCCCCTCCCTAATATATACCCCACCCCTCCCTAATATACCCCACCCCTCCCTAATATATACCCCACCCCTCCCTAATATATACCCCACCCCTCCCTTATATATAATATATACCCCACCCCACCCCTCCCCTCCCTAATATATACCCCACCCCTCCCCTCCCTAATATATAATATATACCCCACCCTCCCTTATATTATATACCCCACCCCATCCATATATAGGGATTGGGGTGGGGTATATTATATATATTTAGATAGGGACAGGGTATATATTATATATTAGGGAGGGATGGGGGTGTGGTATATTATATATATTAGGGAGGGGTGGGGTATATTATATTTAGATAGGGATAGGGTATATATATTATATATTAGGGAGGGGTGGGATGGGGTATATTATATATATTTAGATAGGGATAGGGTATATATATATATATATATATATATATATATATTAGGGAGGGGTGGGGGAGGGGAAGCAATGACAGGTCCTCTCCCTGTCCTCTGTCCGGACACTGCGATGGGATGGGAGGTGTTATAGACGGGGAGGGGAGAGGTTATGGAGGGGGAGGGGTTAGAGTCGGGGACGCGCACTCCTCCCCCTCCCGGCACGCTCCCGGGTTAATCTCGCGGGAGCACGGCACCGGCTTCTTTCAAACCGCCCAATCAGCGGCGTGCTGTTGCTCGAACCGGCCAATCAGAGCGCGGCTCTGGCGGACATTTAAACGCGCGAGTCGGCAACGTGCTGCATTCGCGATCCGGCTGGAGGTGAGACCGCACGTGGTGGGGCCCCGGGCTGGGACTGATGGGGGCCACAGTATAGGGCGATCCTGATGTGTGTGGTTCGGGTTCCTGTAGTGGTGATTGGAGGGCCGGGGGTGAGTTGGGGGGTGTATATAATAGGGTATATTGGGGGGGGGGGGGGTTTGTGATGGTATATAGGGGTTATTGGGTATTATAAAGGGTGGGGGGTTATTTGGTGGTCTATGCTCTGGAGTGGGGGGGGGTTGTATAGGATGAGGGGGTATTATAGTGGGGGGGGGGGGTGTTTAGGATCATATAAGGGAGGTGTACAGGATAGTTTGGGGGGGGGGGGCTATTCACTGTACCCTGTTGGCTGGGTGTCCCTGTAGGTCAGGGGGGTCTCGAACTGTTGGCCCACCAGCTGTTGTGGAACTACAAGTCCCAGCAGGCTTTGCAAGGCTGAGTTACAAGAATGACCCCCCCCCCACAAGCAGAGGAATGATGGGACTTGTAGTTTTGCAGCCCCTTGCTGTAGGGGGTCCCCTGACACTGGCGGTGGGTCCTTGCTGGTCTCTGGTATGGAAGTGACAGTACTGTCACCTTACTGACATCTGGTTGCCGGGTCAGTTGGGGTCACATGATGTGCAGAGGTCACTTCTATAGGTGGGGGGGGGTGTAAATGGGTACCTGGCCATGTAGTAGGTGCCTCATATGGGGGGGGGGGGGCTTCTTTTGTAATATCCTGGGTGTTGTGGGCTCTATGGGGGGATTTTGAGGTCTGGGGATTTGTATCTAATCGGGGGGGGGGGTGGTATACTGTATGCTTTGATGCATATAGTGAGAGGGGGTTGTATAATGGCTGTTTGGGGGGGGGGGGGTAAATGGGTTCTTCTATGGGGGGGGGGGTTATTGTTAATGGGTTCAATGGATATGTTGTTTGGGGGGGGGGTATAATATAGGCTGGTGGGGAGTTATGAGTTCTATGGATCTAGTTTGGGGGGGTGTAATGGGTTCTATGGCTGTCTAGTTGGGGGGGGGGGGGGTTGTTAATGGGTTCTATGGCTGTCTAGTTGGGGGGGGGGGGTTGTTAATGGGTTCTATGGCTGTCTAGTTGGGGGGGGGGGGGGGTTGTTAATGGGTTCTATGGCTGTCTAGTTTGGGGGGGGGTGTCTGGTATATTCCGGGTCCTGTCTCTTCCTGGTCGCTCTATTTATAACATGTATGTGACGGTGATGAGTGAGTCACGTATGTAATGTTGGGGAGTGTCCCTCTGTAGGTTTGTTATGTAATTGGTGTGACCGGCACAGAATTGTGATGAGGGTTAGGTGGTCTGAGGTTGGGAGGGGCCCTTGCTCTGAGGTTGGGAGGAGGAGCCCCTTGGTAGGCTGTGTGGGGCCCCCTCCCCTCCTCCCGCCAGTGTGCCCAGTGTGCGTTGCCTCTAATTCCGGGAAGTGAGCGCCTCTCTGGGGGGGAGTTGCTTCTCGTAGTTGTGCAGTTCTGCCTCTGCGTGTGACATGTTCTCTGTCAGAGGGGAGGGGGGTCTGCACTCCAGAGTGACTCCTGTATGGGGGGAGGGGGGGGGTCTGCACTCCAGAGTGACTCCTGTATGGGGGGGGGGGGGCTCCACGACACTTTAAAGGTCCATGAATTCTGACTCGGCAGTTTGAGTTTCTGATCACAACTCGGCCATACATACTGGGCTTTATATAATGGGTGCAAACCCCCCCCCCCTCTTTGTATTTGAAGATGCACGATGGCCAGTGCCGATCCCGACCTCCCTGGGGCCCTAAGCAGCAAAATGACATGTCACATTAAAGTTGAGAAGCGGGGTGACCATACAACTACCTCTTCTCTATAGGGGTTCTATCCCTACATGGGGTGAGGATACAACTCTTCTCGGATACAGGGGGATCTAGGGGCTAACCATGAAGGTCCCTGGCCAAGAATGGGCTCCAAGCGGCAGCCAGGACCCACCGCGGGCCAACCCTACAACTAACTCGTCTCGTATATAGGGGTACTAGCCTTGCATGTAGTACAACTACCTCTTCTCATAAAGGGTACAATCACCCCATGTTGGGCCAGTACCCCTTATATACAAGACAAGTTGGTTGTAGGGATAAGACCCCCTGTATCTGAGAAGAGATGTATCCTCACCCCATGTAGGGATAGTACCCCTATATATAGAAGTAGTTTCTCTTCCGTTCATGGACGGACACAGCGGTAATTGACCATAGGGTATTATCCCTCTCCCCATGTAGATGGTACCCATATATCCATATGGCTACTGCATGTAGACATAGTACCCTTTATGAGACAAGGTAGTTTACTCACTCCATGTATGGATAGAACCCCTAAATCTGCTAAGAGGTTGTTGTAATATCATGCCATGTAAGCTAGTACCCCTATAAACGAGACAAAGTAGTTGTAGTGATAAAACTCCCCCCCCCCCCCCGTATCTGTGAATTGTTGTATCCTTGCCCATGTAGGGATCAAACCCCCTATTTATGAGAAGAGGTAGTTGTATGTTGCCTTCATGATGCGTTAGTACCCCTACATGTATGTTCACCCCATGTAAGGATAGTACCCCAATATCTGAGGTGGTTGTATGTCACCCCATGTAGATGGTACCCCTATATCTTAAGGTAGTTGTATGGTATGTATGGTACCTCTATATCTGACGTAGCTTTATGGTCACCCCCATGTAGATGGTACCCCTGTATCTGAGAGCTAGTTGTAGGGTCACCCCATGTAAGGATAGTACCCCTATATGAGAGGTAGTTGTAGGGTCACCCCATGTAAGGATAGTACCCCTATGAGAGGTAGTTGTAGGGTCACCCCATGTAAGGATAGTACCCCAATATCTGAGGTGGTTGTATGTCACCCCATGTAGATGGTACCCCTATATCTTAAGGTAGTTGTATGGTACCCCTATATCTGAGGTAGCTTTATGGTCACCCACATGTAGATGGTACCCCTGTATCTGAGAGCTAGTTGTAGGGTCACCCATGTAAGGATAGTACCCCTATATGAGGTAGTTGTAGGGTCACCCCATGTAAGGATAGTACCCCTATATGAGAGGTAGTTGTATGGTCACCCCATGTAAGGATAGTACCCCTATATGAGAGGTAGTTGTATGGTCACCCCATGTAGATGGTACTCCTGTATCTGAGAGCTAGTTGTAGGGTCACCCCATGTAAGGATAGTACCCCTATATGAGAGGTAGTTGTAGGGTCACCCCATGTAGATGGTACCCCTATATCTAAGGAGCAGGAGTTAAAATGACTGTCAACTTGTTTTAGAATGTTCAAGAACTGTGTTTCAGTCTCTATTGCTTTGGGAATATCAAAACTGGCTCGTGGGTTTTGTTGAATGTGACCCGGGAACCTGTGATGCCTTCTGCAGGTTGGCTAGGCTTTTTTGGTAAGAAAGGGGTTAATGGCAATGTGCCCGTCAATCATAATCACCGGCCCGTTGTTCCTACAGGTTACTGTCTTGTCTGCTCACTCTAACTTCATACCGTCAACATGGCCAACAACGAGAATGCCGCCCGCCTGAACCTCTTCAAGAACAAAGGCCGGGACACCTCGGTGAGTGGGGTTTGGGATAGGTGGGTGGGGGATGGGATGCGGTAAGTGGGTTTGCAGTTGGGTGGGGGATGGGATGCGGTAAGTGGGTTTGCAGTTGGGTGGGCGATGGGATGCGGTAAGTGGGTTTGCAGTTGGGTGGGCGATGGGATGCGGTAAGTGGGTTTGCAGTTGGGTGGGGGTCTCTGGTTTGGGATGCGGTAAGTGGGTTTGCAGTTGGGTGGGGGTTTGGGATGCGGTAAGTGGGTTTGCAGTTGGGTGGGGGTTTGGGATGCGGTAAGTGGGTTTGCAGTTGGGTGGGGTTTGGAATGCGGTAAGTGGGGTTTGCAGTTGGGTGGGGGTCTCTGGTTTGGGATGCGGTAAGTGGTTTTGCAGTTGGGTGGGTGATGGGATGCGGTAAGTGGGTTTGCAGTTGGGTGGGGGTCTGGGATGCGGTAAGTGGGTTTGCAGTTGGGTGGGGGTCTCTGGTTTGGGATGCGGTAAGTGGTTTTGCAGTTGGGTGGGTGATGGGATGCGGTAAGTGGGTTTGCAGTTGGGTGGGGGTCTCTGGTTTGGGATGCGGTAAGTGGGTTTGCAGTTGGGTGGGGGTTTGGGATGCGGTAAGTGGGTTTGCAGTTGGGTGGGGGTTTGGGATGCGGTAAGTGGGTTTGCAGTTGGGTGGGTGATGGGATGCGGTAAGTGGGTTTGCAGTTGGGTGGGTGATGGGATGCGGTAAGTGGGTTTGCAGTTGGGTGGGGGTCTCTGGTTTGGCATGCGGTAAGTGGGTTTGCAGTTGGGTGGGGGTTTGGGATGCGGTAAGTGGGTTTGGGGTGGATGAAAACAAAGGCTGACCCTTTCTATCATTACAGGAGATGAGACGCAGGAGGATGGAGGTCAATGTGGAACTCCGCAAGGCCAAGAAGGATGATCAGTTGTTGAAGAGGAGAAATGTCAGCTCTTTCCCTGATGAGCCTTTATCTCCCCTGCAGGAGAAGAGCCAAAATGGACAGGTGAGGCCCTGACACCGGCGTGTATCCAGTACTGCTGAGAAGTACCCGGGGGTATTTTTATAGTCTTGGGTTGGTGCCCCCTGGAAATGCCTTTTATAGTAGGAAGTCGAGAGTTGTGCAAGCATCATCCCAGTAATCGCTTTTCCCGGTCACGTGCATCAGACACCCCAATCGTGATGCATCAATTAAGCGATAACTTTGGCAACACCAAAACTGTAGCTCTGGTGTGAAGTTCCCAATCGTCTAGCCTTCATGCTTGCTGCTATAATTTTCTTAACTTCAGGGACATGTTCACTTGCTGCCTAATATATCCTACCCACTTTAAGATGACATTGTAACCCGATAATGCCCCCCCCCCCGCTTTATCGGTCAGTGGTCATAATGTTATGGTTGGTTGGTGTATATGCCTTTTTTATAATGGCACTCGCAAGACACGTGTGTTCGGGGCAAAGCCTGAGCAAGTAATGCCAGTTTGCTTTACACAGGTGTGCTGGGTTCTCGTGCCTATGTCACCTGGCTGGTCAACCCAAGTAGGGTATCCTCCCACAAATCTTAAGGGCGAGTCGGTAGGTACCTGGTTGTCCTCCCACAAATCAAAGGCTGGGGGGTAGTAGGTCGCTCATATCGGCACGGTGTATTGCCTTCAAGCTACATGGACTATGAAAAGCTGACCCTGTGGCTGGCTTGTCTTGCTGTGGGAGTGTCTTAAAGCACAGCTAAACCAATCCATTTTAAGCTTCCCAAAACGGTTGGATTTCTGTAACGGCCCAACTGTCAAACCAATGACTGATGTCGTCACTGATCACACGTGCAGCACCACAGCAACTTCTGATCAAAATGGGGGGCTGGGATGCTATCTTTGCCCGTAAAGGTTAAGGAGGGGGGTGTAGCTGAGCTTTTAAGTGGCCAGGTAAAGACCAATGGCGGGTCGCTAACGATGTAATTGCTTTTTTATTTCAGACTTCTTCTCAGTGGACCGTGGAGGAGATCGTCCGTGGGGTCAACAATCCAAGCATGGATGTACAGCTCCAGTCCACGCAGGCTGCCCGGTGAGTGGATGGTGGGGGAGGTCTCTGGGGTTGGCAGTGGGCTATGAAGGGGGGGGGGGTCAATCAGGCTGGCAGAACTGCCCTTTGTGCCCTCTGCTGCCTTGAAGGTTGTTGGAGACTTTGGTCTGATATGGTCTCCCCTGCAGCAAAATTGTGTTTCTCTCATTGATCTGCTGCTTCAAGGTGTGACCCAAAGATGGTGTCCCTTCCAAACCCCCCCATAGGACGTGAAAACATACTTTTCTCCCAAGCGTCTTCCAGGACAGCCCATGAGACCTAGGGCTCCTCCCACCAGGACAGGAAACACGTTAACCCCCACCAGATAAAAGGGCGGTCCTCCAGGCCCCATGCCAGTATTAGTGTTTCCTCCGGACGGGGGGTAACATGTTTCCTGGAACTGGTTCCCCTAGGTCTCTAGAGCCAGGCTCCTGGAGCTGTGCTGGAGCACAATGGGTGAGTGTTGTTTCCTACCTCTTCCTACCCAGAGCGGCACATCCATCGGGGAGTTGGTTTGTGGCTGCTGTCCCTGTTCTCGGTGCATGGGGAATGTCTGTACCGTCATGATTGTCCGTGCTCCCCCTGCAAAGAATCGCTGGTTCTTTTTTCAGCGCTGCGCTGGAGCAGCAGAGCGGCTTTTCCCCTGCCAGTACAGCCAGGCTAGAACATGCAGGGGAAGGAGGAAGCCGCGCGGCAGGAAGGGGCGGAACTTGCGTTCCACGCTGGTTCAGGAAGTCCCGGAGGGGTCACTTCCGGGGCGTATGACGTCATTGGCGGGCGCCGGAGACGCTGGTTCCTGTCTCAAAAAACGGCGCGAACAGGGACGCTGGGTGACTGGCGTTTTCAAAAAGCGGTAACCCAGCACAGGCTGCGGACCACGACGGGGGCAGGATGGACTCCTTTGAAATTCCTGCACAGGCAGTGGAATCAAGCCCAAACGCCAGCTCCTCACAGGTAAGCCTGAAGTAATACTTTCTTCTTGCACAAACCTGTGAGTGTCTTTTCTTCCCCTTGTAACTAGTAAGGACTAGGTGAAGGGTGCACATTTTTCTTTTCTCCTGCACGGGGTGTGATGGAGGGTATGTGGCAAGTGTATTTATAGGGTTATTTGTTCTCTTGCAGGCCAAGATTCAGGACAAAGCCCAAGCGCAGCCACCAAAAAGAAAGTGTGCAGTGTGTGGTAGTAAACTGAGCTCCTCATGGAGTAAACCAGTTTGCCGCTCCTGTATTTCAGGCCTAACTAAAGATGAACCGGTAGCCTCATGTCAGAAAATTCTGACTTCAGTTAGTGATGAGCTTAGATCTACCTTAGCTCTTTCAGAAATCTAATTGATAAATTGCAGGCTCCCTCAGAGGGTCCGTCTTCAAGCAGAAGATCCACAGTTAGTAACATTACACAACAAAATGTGGAGAGTGAAGACTCTGAGACTGAAGCTAGATCTACCCGTTCCTCTCCAGAGGAATCAGGGTCAGATTCAGGGCCCAGGGATAGAGAATCCTCTAGGGGCTCAAGATATAAGTTGTCCTTGGAGGAAGTGGATAGCTTATTAAAGGCCATTTATGCAACTCTGGAAATGGAAGAGGAGGAGGTACATTTGTCTAAACATGACCTTGTGTACAAAGGTTTGCACAAAAAGAAATCTAAAGTTTTTCCTGTGCACAGTTCCCTCCTTGATACTATCAAGCTGGAGTGGGAAAATCCAGAAAGAAAACCTTTCTTTTCCGGTAACCTAAAAAGGTTTCCATTTGATGAGGATACAGCGCAGCCGTGGAATAAAAGTCCAAAGTTAGACGCACCTCTTTCAAAAGTTTCAAAAAATTCGGACTTAGCGTTTGATGATATGGGTACGCTTAAGGACCCGATGGACAAAAGAGGAGATATTCTCCTTCACAGAGCCTGGGATTCAGCTATTGGAAATCTCAAGCCGGCTCTTGCCTCCACTTGTGTAGCCAGAAACCTGGAAGAATGGCTTACACAGATAAAAAACCATCTGTTGGCAGGTACCTCTAGGGAAGAGATCCTGAAATCCTTTCCGATTCTTTTTAATGCTGTGGGTTTTCTAGCAGACTCTTCCGCAGAGTCAGTAAGAATGACGGCTAGGACTTCGGCCTTAGTGAATTCAGCCAGAAGAAGCCTTTGGCTTAAAACCTGGTCAGGCGATGCAGCCTCTAAATTACGCCTATGTGGGCTTCCCCTAACGGGGGATCATCTTTTCGGCCCAGGGCTGCAGGAAGCACTGGAACGTACGGCCGATAGAAAAAAGGCCTTTCCAGAGAACAAAAAGAAACAGACAGCCAGAAAAAATTTTCGTGGCCAATACAGGCAGCAGGGTCCTAGAGAAAAGGACAATAGGCCCAAGAAGCATTGGGACGGGCACAAGGGCAAAGGTAGAGGGGGTGTTTTGTTTCGCACACCTCAACAGCCCGCCAAGCCACAGTGACCAGCATCTCCCCGTGGGAGGAAGATTGAGGGCCTTTCTCCCACAGTGGGCAGCAGTCACTTCAAGTCCCTTCATCCTGGATCTAGTGGCAAATGGATACAGGCTGGAATTCTCCTGCCAACCACCAGAGCGACTATTGATCACCTCTCTTCCCAAAGATCGGGAGAAAGCGAGGGCTCTGGGTCTCCAAATAGGAGACTTGCTAGATCAGAAGGTCCTGGTTCCTGTTCCCCAATCAGATCAAGGCAAGGGGTTCTATTCCCATATTTTTGCGATCAGAAAGTTGTCAGGAAAGTATCGGCTTATTCTGAATCTTCGGTCTCTAAATCGATCGATCAGGTACAAGCATTTCCGTATGGAGACAGTATTCTCAATCCGAAATCTGCTTTACCCAAACTGCTTCATGGCCACTTTGGACTTAAGGGATGCTTATCTACATGTCCCGATCCATCCAGCATTCCAAAGATTCCTGAGGATAGCGGTCAAATTAGGAACAGGAATCCGGCACTTTCAATTTCAAGCCCTCCCCTTTGGTCTGTCTTCAGCCCCACGCATCTTTACAAAGGTGTTAGGGGAAGCGCTGGCTCCGCTAAGGTTGAAAGCAATAACTGTCATCCCTTACCTGGACGACCTGTTAATAGTGGCAAATTCTTACCAGAAATTACTAGGAGATCTCCAGACGGTACAGGACTTCCTTCAGTCCTTAGGCTGGCTCATAAACAGGGAGAAGTCTTCCCTAAATCCAGCTCAGAGGGTGAAATATTTGGGCTACGACATCTGCTCAGTAAACCAGAAGGTTTTTCTCCCAGGGGAAAAGGTCTCCAAGATGGTGCAAGCAGTTTCAGCTCTACAGACCAGTCAGTTGGTCACGCTGAGGGAGATTTCAAGTACTGTAGGTCTGATGACCTCATGTTTTCCGGCAGTGCCATGGGCAAGATTCCATCAAAGACCGTTGCAGATGTTTCTCCTGAGAAACTGGGATGGAGATGTAAGGTCTCTGCAGTCAAAAGTTCTGTTACCTACCAAGGTGAAAAGAAGCCTATGGTGGTGGAGGACACATCTTCACCTAACAAGGGGCCTGCCATGGTCCATTCCTGTGTCCAAAAGGATCACGACGGACGCGAGTTCCTGGGGATGGGGGGCCCACCTCAGCGACCAGGTCGCACAGGGAAAATGGTCTGGGAAAGAAGCCAAAGCTTCATCGAACCAGAGGGAACTACTAGCGGTTCAGAGAGCCCTGCAAGCCTTTCAGTCGGAGATCAGGGGTCACAATCTCCAGATCCTATCCGACAATATTGCAACAGTGGCGTATCTCAACAAGCAGGGAGGCACGAGGAGTCGGATACTTCAAGAGGTTGCTCAGGGAATTTTTACTTGGGCAGAAGTAAATCTAGCCTCAATATCCGCTGTGCACCTGAAGGGGACAAAAAAACTGCCTGGCAGACTACCTCAGTCGCCACAGGGTGGAGCGAGACAACTGGTCGCTTCATCCAGAAGTATTTGCAGAGATCACCAACAAATGGGGTTGGCCCGAAGCAGATTTGTTCGCAAATCGGCTCAACCGCAAGACGGAGGAGTTCTTTTCTCTGAACCCAGAAGATCGATCACTGGGGATCGATGCACTGGCGAATCCGTGGCCATTCGACCTCTGCTACGCCTTCCCGCCGATCAGGCTTATTCCAGAAGTACTACGGAAGTTTCTCCTAGAAGAAACGGACCTAATTCTGATCACCCCCTTCTGGCCCAAGAGGTCATGGTTTTCCCTGCTACAGTCTCTGGTCTCGAAGCCTCCATTGAGACTTCAGGAGAGAGAGGACCTGTTATCTCAGGGTCCAGTGTCACACCCACAAGTAGTGTCCTTAAGCTTGACGGCTTGGTATCTGAAGAGAAGATACTGAAGGCTCAGGGGTTTTCTGACAAAGTGATCAAAACTTTGGTGAATTGCAGAAAACCAGTCACTAGAGCCATATATTCCAAGGTTTGGAAAAAGTTTAATTCATGGTTGTCTGAAAACCAAAGATCAACGCATGTTCCTTCTGTTTTGGAATTTTTTCAAGAGGGTGTCGACAAGGGTCTTTCGGTTAGTACCTTGAAAGTACAAGCGGCAGCTATTAGTGTTTTCCTCCAGGTTTCTCTTCTGGAAAATCCCACGGTAGCGAGATTTTTTAAATCCATTTCCAGGGCCAGGCCGGTAGTGATAAGAAGTTGTCCAACTTGGGACCTGTCCCTGGTGCTTCAAACTCTGGTAGAACCTCCTTTTGAGCCCTTAGAGGAGATTTCTGTTAAATTACTTACCCTAAAAACTATTTTTTTGGTAGCAATTACCTCAGCTCGTAGGGTAAGCGAGTTACAGGCTTTGTCAGTAAGGGAGCCATTTCTCACAATTTTTAAGGATCGTGTCGTGTTAAAAACGGATCCAGGGTTTTTACCCAAAGTAGCTAGTGCATTCCACAGATCACAGGATATTGTACTGCCATCCTTCTGTAGTTCACCGCAGGGTGATCAGGAAAAGAAATTTAGTTTTTTAGATGTAAGAAGATCCCTTCTCATCTATTTAGAGGTCACAAAGACCTTCAGAAAGACAGACGCTTTATTTATCCTTTTCTCAGGCACACACAAGGGTAAGAGGGCATCTAAAGCCACATTGGCTAGATGGATTAAACAGGCCATCTCAGAAGCCTATAAAATTAAAGAAATTCCTACCCCTTTTGTTACTGCGCACTCAACGAGAGCTTTGTCCGCGTCTTGGGCTGAGAGGGCTGGTGCTACACCGGAACAAATTTGCAAGGCTGCCACAGGGTCCAGTTATTCGACCTTCATGAAACATTATCGCCTGGATTTGCTATCTGCTCAAGAACAGGCGTTTGGTCGAAAGGTCCTTCAGGCAGTTGTCCCACCCTAGACTGGTAAGTTCTGGCTCATCGTCTCATGGGCTGTCCTGGAAGACGCTTGGGAGAAAAGATGAGTTAGGCTTACCGGTAACTCCTTTTCTGAGTCTTCCAGGACAGCCGGATTCCCACCCGGTTTTTGTATGGAAGTTATGTGTATTAATGCATATGTTTTTCAGGGAAGTCCTACGGTTCTCGAGAAGACTGGCATGGGGCCTGGAGGACCGCCCTTTTATCTGGTGGGGGTTAACGTGTTTCCTGTCCTGGTGGGAGGAGCCCTAGGTCTCATGGGCTGTCCTGGAAGACTCTCAGAAAAGGAGTTACCGGTAAGCCTAACTCATCTTTTCTTTCATGATTACTTTAATTGTGTACAATGTAGCATCTCCTTTACATTAGGGGTCTCAAATTGGCAGAACTACAATTCCCATGAGGCATTGCAAGACTGATGGTTACAAGGATGACTGCCAGACACATGATGGGATTTGTAGTTGCCCAGCACCTGGAGGGCCGCCAAGTTCAATCATGCCTCTGCCTGTGGGAGTCATACTTGTAACTGTAAGCCTTGCAATGCATCATGGGACTTGTAGTTCTGCAGCAACTGGAGAACCACCAGTTTGAGACCCCTGCTCTAGACGGTCATGGCTTCTACTCATCTTTGTCCCACTTGGGTTCTCTATGACCTTCCTGCTCGTTGATGGGACCGCATCTGATGAAAGGTGTTAAAAGTCAACTGGGTCTAGTTAAGGGGACTTTGTCTGAATAATACTTGTGTTTCTCTACACAGGAAGCTTCTTTCTCGGGAACGTGAGCCCCCCATAGACAAGATCATTGAAGCCGGCCTCATCCCTAAACTTGTCTGCTTCTTGGGCCGTGAAGACTGCAGTCCTATGCAGTTTGAGGCCTCATGGGCCCTCACCAACATCGCCTCCGGAAACTCCGACCAGACCCGGGCTGTGGTTGATGGCGGCGCCATTCCTGCCTTCATCGCTCTGCTGGCTTCCCCTCACTCTCACATCTGTGAGCAGGCTGTGTGGGCTCTGGGCAACATCGCAGGTAATGGAACCTTCCACAATGAAATGCATAGTGTAGGGGGTTCAAAGGATCAAAACTCATGGTTCGGATTGTTCTTGGATCCGATCATTTTTCGGATCGTCGCCACTGTAATGTCCACTTCTCCCCCGTCAGCGTGCTGCTCTGGGGAGCTCATCTAGGCTGCTACCGGGTGTACCAAGATGGCTGCCGCTCCAAAGCCACGGCCTTTCCTCTAGGCTCAATCTGCAGATCGCCAATCCAAACAGGTCAACATCTGCAGATAAATGACTATCTGTTGCACCCCCTAGATTTTTTTTTTTTTTCATCCCCAATGGTGTAGGTATCGGTTGTACCTTAGTCTTAATTCTATATAACCCTGCTGTGCTTGAATTTGGATCACCGGCCTTGCAAGTTTTGAGGTCCCCTGGGTTTAGTTGCCAGTTTGTTGGGCAGATTAAAAACCGCACGTTGCTGCAAAAAAAAAAATGCCTTGCATGCTTTTCCGAAGCATCTCCATTGAAAGTATATTGAACCAAAATGGCACCGTTTTGCCGTTTCTAAATACACAGCAGCTGAAAATATGGATGTGAACTGGAAAGAAAGAGGGCAAAGGTGTCGGTATTGAGGTGGTTAAGACTCCCACACCATGTGATGGCATTGGTGTATATTGCAAGGAATTGGCTCAGTTGCCAGGGCACCAAGTGGCATGTCCCTATATTGGTGGTTTGCTACCAGGCAAATATGGGACCACAGGAGAAAATCATTTTTAAAGTGTAGGTCTGCCCTTTGTTAACTTAGGTTCTCCTTGAGCCATTGTCACTATAGGCTTGGTATTGCCATATTGACTAAAACATTTACTTTACTGATGGGGATTGGCTTTGAGTGGCCATCAAAAGGCCAAACATGGTGGAAGTACGTTCAAAAGGCCCAACATGGTGGAAGTACGTTCAACTTGTGAGATCGGGGGGAATGGCTTCAGTGTTGGCTTGACTTTGTTTTCTTGACTCTTTAAGGTGATGGATCCTCCTACAGAGACCTGGTCATTAAACATGGGGCTGTGGGCCCACTATTGGCGTTATTGGCTGTCCCTGACCTCTCAACTCTTCCTGTGAGTATATGTAGAAGATGAATAACAATTTTGATATATTGGTCTTGAGTGAGGCGCTGCACCATATTTGATGTTGTTGACTTTGGGGTTTAAAGCTTATTGTAACATGTTTCCCCTGAAAATAAGACTTGATGTGGGGGTGTGCCCCCGCAGGGTGGCTGCAATGTAAGGCCTACCCTGAAAATAAGCCCAGTGGCTGTAAAAGCCTATAATCCACACTTTGCATATTCTATACTATGCGAAGTGTTTGTGCCCACGTGCCTCTCTTCTCCCGGCTGAGATGACAAGGGGCACAGGAACTGCCAAATACTCATTACATAAGACCTACCCTGAAAATAAGCCCTACTGTGTGTTAATAAAATTAGACCCGGTCTTTCAGGGAAACATTGTAGTAGCATTTAATACAATCTTGTCTTAAAATTGGTTAGATGTGCTTCTATAATGCCAGTTGAATGCAAAATGATCCAGCTTGGCTTGAGCCAAGCCTTAGTATTGACCTAAAGTAATGATTCCTTTCTGGATGTGATTGGCAACTCTTGCGCTCTACTGGTATTGGCCTACTGAGAATAACAGTAGGTACTCTTTTTGGCTTTGACTCCTGACTCTTCCTCTCTGCAGACTGGCTACCTCAGAAACTTGACCTGGACCTTGTCCAACTTGTGCCGTAACAAGAACCCAGCACCCCCGATTGAGGCCATCAAGGAGATCCTGCCCACCCTGGTCCGTCTTCTGCACCATGATGACCGGGAGGTTCTGGCGGACACATGCTGGGCCATCTCTTACCTGACCGATGGCTCCAATGATCGCATCGACGTGGTGGTGCAAACAGGACTGGTCCCTAGAATTGTGCAGCTGCTGGGGTGCAAGGAGCTGACCATCATGGTAAGTACCTCTCAGATATTAATACCAATAACGCGCAATGGAAGTTTCTGCAAACTCCTTTTACTAACCTCCTGCTGTAAAGATACTGCAGCTCTATTGCACAAAATCGCATACCTATATGTGATTTTGTCAATAGTCTCTGGGGCGTGAGCCGCCATCATGCTCTACCGACCAGGTGTTATTGCTCCAGAACAGCAGACTGCCCTGCTGTCGGCCATGGACACTGATCTAGTGTTTATCGATAACGCCCATCAGTGAGCCTAAAACCTCCCCCCCCCCTTTTTATAAACGCAGAATTCCTCAGATATCCCATATCCCATTCCCTGTCGGTGTTATTTATACTGGCAGTGCATATTTTTAGCACTGGTTCCCAAGTATCAGCTAGGTGTCCCATTTGTCCGCTGCAATGTCGCAGTCCTGCTAAAAATCACTGATCGCCACCTATAAGTAAATGTAGACGTGATAACTTTTGCATGTGTGTGTATATATGTATGTGTATATATATATATAATTTTCATTCACAGCTTCACATGACCGCAATTGTTTAAAGTGCTGTATTGCAAAATGGCCTGCGATAGATTTAAAAAATAAAAATGATTGGCTAGATTCACGTAAAGCGGCGTATATTTGTCTCAGATACGCTATGCCGCCGCAAATTAGAGAGGCAAGTGCTGTATTCACAAAGCTAAGTTACGGTAGCGTAAATGGGCCGGCATAAGCCCGCTGACTTCAAATGTGTTTGATGTGGGCGTATTTTATTTAAATGAAGTGACACCCCCCCGCGTAAATTACGTTTCTTTTTTACTAACGGCACATGCGCTAGCCGTGGACGTATCCCAGTGCACATGCTTCAAATTACGCCGCTAAGACTCATTGGTTTCGACGTGAACGTAATTTACGTCCAGCCCCATTCATGGACGAGTTACGCAAACGTAAAAATGTGAAATTCAACGCGGCTCCGACGTCCATACTTGCCATTGGCTGCGCCATCTTGTTGTAGCTTTACGCCTGAAAACGCCGTGCGTAAACGGCGTATCTTAACTGCGCCGGGCGTACGTTTGTGAATAGGCGCATCTCGCTGATTTACATATTCTAGGCGTAAATCGGCGTACACGCCCCCTAGCGGCCAGAGTCAATAGGCAGCTAAGATACAACGGCGTAGGAGACTTACAGCGGTCGTATCTTGGCAACATTTAAGAGTATCTCACTTTAAGAATACGCTTAAGGTACGACTGCGCAGATTCTGTGTTGCGGCGTATCTACTGATACGCTTTCGTAACTCTTTCTGAATCTGGCCCTATGTGTATATTTAGCATTGGTTAGTCTTGTAAATTGTAATTTATTTAACCACTTAAGACCCGGACACATATGCTGCTAAATGACCCAAGGTGTTTTTACAATTCGGTGCTGCGTCGCTTTAACAGACAATTGCGCGGTCGTGCGTCGTGGCTCCCAAACAAAATTTGCGTCCTTTTCTTCCCACAAATAGAGCTTTCTTTTGGTGGTATTTGATTGCCTCTGCGATTATTTATTTTTTGCGCTATAAACTAAAATAGAGCAACAATGTTGAGAAAAATCACTTTATTTACTTTTTGTTATAAAAAAAAAAAAAAACTAAATTTGAGTTACTGTGACAGGGGGGTGGGGGTGATCACAAGGGGTTAATGTGCGTGTGTCAGTGTTGTGGTGCACACTTACTGTGGATGTCTTCTCTCTCATCAGTAGCGGTGGGAACACCGATGCGATGACATCATTTCCTCCTGTGTAAACACAAGATGAGGAAGTGACACGTAAAGAGAGCGCTCCCATAGGCTGGGAGCGATCGCGGGGGGGCGGGCGGAAAAACGGACAGCGATCGCTCCCGGAGCCAGGGGGACCGCCGCATGCCGCCCCGATCGGACCCCCGAACCACACAAAGGCGAGGCCGTATATATACGCCCTTGTGCCTGTACGAGCCATGTTGTGGACGTACATAGGCGTGCGGCGGTCCTTAAGTGGTTAAAAACTTTCCTTGTATACATGCTGCTCAGGCATTCCCTTTTTTTTACTTTTTGGGAAGACGAGCAGACTTCTGGGACATGGTGCTGCTGTATAACCAGCATGCCCAGTAAGGACACCCAGCAGTGCAGGAAATTTCTCAGGTTGCCTCACAACAGATGCAAGTGCCCGCCTTGTTAAGATGGTAACTAAGATGAGCCTTAAATTTTGTCATCTGTCGTGGAAACTTTTTATTTGCTCCTCCAGGCCTGCACACTAACTCACATTTCCCAGGAGCAAGTGATGCGGAAACTGTCTGTCTTTAGCTCAGGCATGCACACGAGTGCTTGGCTGAAAAACCTCTGCTCCTCAACTCCCGGGATGTATAACATTTGCTTAGGCAAACAAGGAAGTAACTAAGAAATGTAACATTTAGGTACTTTCCTATCTACTAATGCTAGTAGCATGAAGACTTAAACAGATAGAAAGTTGCTCCTTTTTAAAGCTAAGGATTGTATGAAGTAGAAGGAATGCTTTATAAAGGGGAAGTCCTTTTCTCTATTGTCACTTTCTGGTACTTTGCTGTAAATCTTCGTGCAATACGCCCACAGACAATGCTAAAGTCTCCAGGTGTTGGAAAAGTCCTGACTATATGGTTTATTTTTTCTCCTCGCAGACCCCCTGCCTGAGGACTGTGGGGAACATCGTGACGGGAACAGATGACCAGACACAAATAGTCCTGGAAGCCGGTGCCCTGGCCGTATTCCCCGAGCTCCTCACCCATCCCAAGAACAACATCCAGAAGGAGTCGGCCTGGACCCTGTCCAACATCACAGCTGGGCGGCAGGACCAGATCCAGGAGGTGGTGAACCAGGGCCTGGTGCCCTACCTGGTAGACATCCTGAGGAAGGTAGGTGACCTTGTTCAGTGTTGGGTCAACTCATTGGTGGCTTTGCACCAGAGGCCTTCAATCTGTATAAACAAAGGCAGTTGGTTGTTCAGACTTTAGGGGGACTAGACTGTGGGCAGTGGAAATTTTCCTGCTACCCGTGGGTATAAATTCCATTGGTATAAAAAGGTGCAATGGTTCCCTGTTGCCAGGAGCAGGGCAATTTGAAGAAATTTGGGGGCCCCAAGCAAAAAAAGTGACTCGTTGAGAAGCGTGGGGGTGGCTGGTTGGCGGCTTACCTCTATCCTCTGCCGCACACGCCGGCATATGTTGGTGTCCGCACAAGGGGTCCCAGCAGGGAGGGCCCTTTGCTGCGTCCTCCTGCAGTCCGGTCGGCCGTGTACCATAACTGCGCAGTACAGGAGATTCAGTTTGCTGTTCCCGGGGCCGGACTGAAAGGAAGTGAACGCTCAGTGTGTGCTTCCTGTCAATCCGGCCGGGGGAACAGGAACCTGAATCTCCTGTACCGCGCGGTAATGGTACACGGCCGACCGGACTGCAGGAGGACGCAGCCGTGCGGCAAGGGCCTTCCCTGCTGGGGCCCCTGGCCAGCTCGGGGGGGCCCCAGGCAATTGCTTGATTTGCCTGTCGGGTTCTGATGGGTCTGGTCAGGAGTGTGGGTTTTTTTTTAATGGCTTAATATAGGTACTAAAATGGACAAATATCTCCCATGGGGCTTGTACAAATCACACAATATTAAAGTATTTATAACTTTGTTTTATTGAACAGATTCAGAATTGTCACCTATTTAAAAAAAAAATCCTTCTGAGTAGGGTTGTCCCGATACCACTTTTTTAGGACCGAGTACAAGTACCGATACTTTTTTTCAAGTAGTCGCCGATACTTATTTAAACGTGGCCCTAAATGCAGCCATGTCATGTTCCCCCCCACATATTGCAGCCATGTCCCCCATACCGCCGGCTCCTCTGCTTTTTCCCGCGGCTGCTGCCGGGTTAATCCCCGTGCAACACAGCGAGCATTACAAGTTTTCGATGGTAAACTTGTAATACCCGCGGCGCCATGTATAGACACTCCCCCCTTGCTCGCGATTGGACGGATCCGTCCAATCGTGTGTCTATACATGGCGCCGCGGGTATTACAAGTTTACCATCAAACTTGTAAATGCCCGCTGTGTTGCACGGGGATAAGCGGCGGGGGGGTGGGGTATTCTATTTCGGTCTCGAGTACAAGTACTCCCGCAAATACTCGGAATCGGTCCCGATACCGGTATCGGGACAACCCTACTTCTGAGGAACAACGCAAAATTTAGTGTTTTTTGCTTTCTATGATGGTAAAAAAGGTGAATCTCCCTAATGGGTTCGCATTCATTGCCACTCCATCTAAATCAAAATTTGGCATTTAGTTATGATTTGTTTGGGGGGAGGGAGACTCGGTCTGAGCAAACATGTGTTTTTTTTTTGGGGCTAGTGGCCCCTTAAAAGAAGGGGGCACAAATTATGCATGTGCGGTCCACTGTTTCCATTAGGAAACCAGCACTTGCAAAAAAGGCTTAAACTCGGTTGGTAAAAGTAGTTTGTAAACCCCCCAACAACTGCAAGACCAAGGCATAATGAGCTAGTATGACTAGCATACTAGCTTATGAATTGCTTGCCTTGGTCACTGCGGGGGCTTCCATCTCTCCTCTGCCTTGATACCCGGAGTGACGTCCGGGTATTGGCGCTGTGACTGGCTGGAGCGGCGATGTCACTCCCACGCATGTGCGCGGAACCATCACTTTCCCATTCAAGACTCGTGCACCTGCGCCATTGTCTACGGCGTGCATGTGCTGTAGAATCGGTGACAGGTTTTTCTGCAAATCTCCTTAACCGTGTAGGTTAAGGAGATATTGGAAGCACCTACAGGCAAGCCTTAATGTAGACTTGCCTTTAGGCACAAGTAGTATCAGAGGGTATAATACAACCACTTTTACTCACGATATGCTAGAAAATGAGTATAAAACTGCATATGTATAGGGATTAAAGGGGAGGTTCACCCTGCAAACAAATTTCGGGCATGCCATGGAGCCCGACCGGCAGTATGCCTTTTTTTTTTTATATACATTTTTACAGGCTCTCGTCCCCTCCAGCGATCCCGCGTGACTGGGAGTTTCCAATCACAGGCTGTGATTGACGTCCCTCAGCCCGGCGCACACAGTGTGTCACGAGATGCCAAAGGAACCTGAACGTCGGTGCGCAGGCGCCATATAGGGCCGCACCGACTTTCGGGTTCCTTTGGCATCTCGTGACGCGCTGTATGCGATGGGCTGAGGGACGTCCATCACAGCCTGTGATTGGAAATGCCCAGTCACGCGGGATCGCCGGAGGGGACGAGAGCCTGTAGAAAGGTATGTATAGAAAAAAACTGCCTGTCGGGTGGGTGGGCTTCATGGCCTGCTTAATTTTAAGTGGACTTCACCCTCCCAACAAATGTTAAAGTTAATGTGACAAATGAATGGTGGCACATGGAAGGACGGTGACATGCAGGACAGCCATGTTGCTGAGCCTGTAGTGTTGTCGCTCATCTACTGTGCCTATAAAATCTTTGACTGAAGGACTTGGTTGCTCTCCATGGTTGACCCTTTTTCTGCAACCATCTCTACAGGGTGACTACAAGACGCAGAAGGAAGCAGTGTGGGCCGTCACCAACTACACCAGCGGCGGTACCATTAACCAGATCATCTACCTGGTACAATCCGGTGCTATCGATCCCCTGTGTAACCTCCTCTCCACCAAGGACAGCAAGACGGTGCTGGTCATCCTGGACGCCTTCACCAACATCTTCGCTGTAAGTCCTATGGTGGTTTGTTATCTGTTGGCTCTGGTGTTGTCTGGTCCATTCTTTTAACCTGTGCTGGTCCTGACAGGCTGCTGAGAAACTCGGGGAGACGGAGAAGCTGTGTGTAATGGTGGAAGAATGTAACGGCCTGGACCGTATCGAGGCCCTGCAGTCCCATGAGAATGAGCAGGTCTACAAGGCCGCCGCTGCTCTCATCGAGAAGTACTTTGCAGCCGAGGTAAGTCGACAGTTGGTCTGAAGATTGTGAATGAGACCCCAACTCCGTCCACCTTTCCCTGGCTCTTCTCCTTCATGACCCAGAAAATGGTCACTTTGTGTAAATGAAGTTGCTTTAGTTTTGCATGGAGCTCCTGACATGTCATGTGCTCCAGAACAGTCAGAAGGGGGAACCTTCCATGAAGACACTAGTCCAAGTGGGCTGCTCTGGCTCCTCCTCTCCCTTTTTGCTCTGGCCCCTCTCCCTTTTTGCTCTGGCCCCTCCTCTCCCTTTTTGCTCTGGCCCCTCCTCTCCCTTTTTGCTCTGGCCCCTCCTCTCCCTTTTTGCTCTGGCCCCTCCTCTCCCTTTTTGCTCTGGCCCCTCCTCTCCCTTTTTGCTCTGGCCCCTCCTCTCCCTTTTTGCTCTGCCCCTCCTCTCCCTTTTTGCTCTGGCCCCTCCTCTCCCTTTTTGCTCTGGCCCCTCCTCTCCCTTTTTGCTCTGGCCCCTCCTCTCCCTTTTTGCTCTGGCCCCTCCTCTCCCTTTTTGCTCTGGCCCCTCCTCTCCCTTTTTGCTCTGGCCCCTCCTCTCCCTTTTTGCTCTGGCCCCTCCTCTCCCTTTTTGCTCTGGCCCCTCCTCTCCCTTTTTGCTCTGGCCCCTCCTCTCCCTTTTTGCTCTGGCCCCTCCTCTCCCTTTTTGCTCTGGCCCCTCCTCTCCCTTTTTGCTCTGGCCCCTCCTCTCCCTTTTTGCTCTGGCCCCTCCTCTCCCTTTTTGCTCTGGCCCCTCCTCTCCCTTTTTGCTCTGGCCCCTCCTCTCCCTTTTTGCTCTGGCCCCTCCTCTCCCCTCTGGCCCCTCCTCTCCCTTTTTGCTCTGGCCCCTCCTCTCCCTTTTTGCTCTGGCCCCCTCTCCTCTCTCCCCCTCTCTCTCCCTTTTTGCTCTGGCCCCTCCTCTCGCCCCTCTCTCTCCCTTTTTGCTCTGGCCCCTCCTCTCGCCCCTCTCTCTCCCTTTTTGCTCTGGCCCCTCCTCTCCCCCCTCTCTCTCCCTTTTTGCTCTGGCCCCTCCTCTCCCCCCTCTCTCTCCCTTTTTGCTCTGGCCCCTCCTCTCCCCCCTCTCTCTCCCTTTTTGCTGCCAGTTGGGGTTGTCTCTTTACGTATGACTTGTCTGATCCTTTGTATAGAGTTGTTGGTGCTCATTATGGTTGAATTGTATATTGGTTGGTCTCCACCATGCTGATGAGTTGTGTCTTGCAGGATGATGAAGAGGAAGCTCTGGCTCCTGAAGTCTCAGAGGACGGCTACGCCTTCCAGCTCCCCACAGGCACGCACACCACCTTCGACTTCTAAGCACTTTACCCCCCTGTGGTTGTCTCTTCTCGTCTATTTTTCTATGTGACTTGGCACTTTTCCTGTCCTGTACATACTGTGAATCTGTTATGTGAACATGTAAATAGTTTTACTAAATTCTGAATTTCCCTTACTCTGAACTTATTTTTGTTTGTTCTTTTTACACTAAGACCTCTATAGCTGTTGGGGGGGTTTAACCCTTCGCTATATTGGTCTCAGCTGGACCTTCCAGCTGCTTGTTGAGGACGTCCCCTGCCCGTCTTCAGTTTTGCCCCCCCTTACAGGGCAAATGGTTTTTTCTTTTGGATAAGACCTGCCTTGGCCTTCACCTCCTGGCAGGGGCACGGTGAAGGTGCTTCCGTTCAGAAGAACGGTCCTCAATGTGCGGGTTTGCAGGTCCCTGCGAGGTCTGAGGAGGAATGCAAGTTTACAATGTGACTTGTACAGCCTGCAATTTCTAAAAGTTGTCTAATAAAAACATTTTGTAATTAAACCATGTTGTGTGTCTGGTTTTTATGTCTGAGAAATGTGGGCGATATACAGTGGCTTATATGGAGGCTGTTTGGGGGGGGGGGGGGGGGATCACTATGGTCTCCTTGTGAGTTATGTGTTTGGGTTGCTGGCTGCCGGCTTTGGAGTGGGTGGTTGCTGGCTGCCACAAACCTCATAGATATTCGGCCTTTGCTTCCTTTAGGTCAGGGGTCTCCAAACTTTCTAAACAAAGGGCCTCAGGAGGGCCAGACTGTGGCCATTTGGAGTAGAAAGGGTCCTGATGTCAATGGAATGCCAAAAAAACAATTACATGCCAAATGTGGCATGTAAGGGGGTGAGGAGTGGGATTAGCGGAAGATCCATTTTTGGGTGGAACTTTCAAAGTCCTACGAGCAGCATCTTTGGGTGGTTTAGGATAGCTGTAGACGCACGTCCTTAAAGTGGTTAACATTTACAACCACATGCTACAGGTAAGACTATAATATCTCCTAAAGCTACATGGTTTAGGATATATCACCCTGCATGTGCTGCTGTCAAACTCCCTTAATTTGCATAGATTTACTCACTTCCTGTTTGCCTTTGGGACAGGAAGTGAAGGGAAATCTATTCAATGGTACAGGAATGGTAACAAAAAGAAAGCAATGACCCCACAGTTGCAGAATGCCAACTGCCCACATACTGGAAGCGGTGCTAATTTAACAGTGTAGCGCAAGCCGGCGGGGACACTTTCCATGCTACCCTAGGCCAGGATACAGCATTGGTCTTGCACGGTTTTTTTATATGGGGTTTTCAATTACAAGTTAAAAGGAAGCCCTAATGCAGGGATCCTCAAACTACGGCCCTCCAGCTGTTGTGGAACTACACATCCCATGAGGCATTGCAAAACTGACATTCAGACATGACTAAGCATGATGGGAATTGTAGTTCCTGAACAGCTGGAGGGCCGTAGTTTGAGGACCCCTGTCCTAATGGGTTTTACTTTGCAGGGAACAAGTGTGCTTCCTTTAGGGGGTCCCATGGCAGTAAAACCTGTCCTTGTATCAACGCCCCATCTTTCCTTATAATGGAAAGAATGGTGGTGCCCCATTGTCAGTAAATAAAATAGTGTGCAAAGGGCCGCAGTTTGAAGACATGGTT